>JBAMAW010000860.1:0-26134 GCA_037043295.1 Amiota minor | reverse complement strand
TTTAAATTGAAATCGATTTCTAAAATGTAAGCCTTGAATTCTGTATACTAACTTTTTATTTTGTATTCATTAATACATAATTATAAAACTTTTAATTCAAAACACTAATGTGTTCACTTTCTTTTGACGCTGTGTGTACATATATAAAATAAAAATCAGTTCATATTCCCACTTGAAAGGCATGAGTCCTTTTCCCAAGTGGTAAAACTGAATAAGAATACATTAATTGAAAAAAAAAGAGAAACAACGCAAACAAGTGAAAAAAAGAAAAGAAAGAAAGAAAGAGGTGTCGTGTCACCCGTGGAGAGCGCAGCTCCATCCAGAACAAAATTTCTAATTATCATTTTTATTTTTACTTTATTGAAAAATTTATGTTTTAAAGTTGAAAATCGTCATCGAGCAGTCTTACTGATCGGACGTTTACATCGCAGATAATAAATTTTATTTTATTTTCTTATTAAAACCTAACAACCCCAATAATGACAGCGAGAAATGCTTACTTCTCGTTTGTCGCTAATGATACCAGCAAAAAAAACAAAGAGTCCTTATTAACCGCACAGCTGCCCGTAGATAAAGCACGATCTTGCTCTCCTGTTCTGTCTTCTAGCGCAATAAACACCTTTACATTCAAACCCAGAAGCAACTGTGTTTAACGCTGCAACAAACACAACACAAAGCACAGCTTTTACTTCAACAGCTAGTGCAGTTTCAGGAACAACAACTGTGTTCTCAGCTACTGCTTCGATTGCGTCATCACATGCAGTTACTGTAACAACAACAAACACCCAAACATTTAATAGCGATATTAGCACCCCAAAACCAGAACAAGCAAGCAATAGAAAAAAATTCAGTTACGCAAGCTAAAGCAATCAAAAAGACAACTGTATCACCAGCACGTAGTCAAAATAAGCGCATGCAAAACGGGATCCTGGAAAATAAAGCTGCAGTGCAGACAGGCATTGATCGCTACATACAAATCCACAGTAAAATTAAACTAAGCAAAAAAATAATAATGCTAAGAAAACGCTTTTGGAAAGTTTTCAACTAGCTGAAAAGGATGAACCTACTAAAAATGATGACAAAAACTCATCAGAACCTAAACCCGCAAAACCTCCTCCAATATATGTTCGTATCCAAAGAATAGTTGGCAATAATAACTTTCATATTGTCCCCATTCTAAAGTAAAAATTTATACGGAAGCAAACTACAGTTATGTAACCAATTACCTTAGGGAAAATTAAGAGAGAGGAGATATTAAGAGTGCCCTGGAAGAAAAAGGGTTTGAGGTCAAAGTAGTGATCAATATTTTTAATAAAAATAAGATTCCACAGACATTGTACAAAATTGAGTTGGCCCCAAAAATGCAGCATTTAAGGAAAAATGAAGTGCATCCCATATATAACCTTAAATACTTACTTCATCGTAGGGTAACTGTGGAGAAGCCTCACAAATGAGTAAATCCTGTGCAATGCACAAATTGCCAAGAATTTGGTCACACAAAACCTTATTGCTCCCTTCGTTCAATCTGCGTAGCTTATGAAGACTTGCATGAAACCGCAACCTGTAAACTTAGTCGCGATAATCCTGATCTTAAAAAATGCAGTAACTGTGGGGCCAATCATACAGCCAATTATAGAGAGTGTCCTGTATATAAAGAGTTGAAGAACCATTTGCAGTCACAAAAAAATTCCGCCCGTTTTAGCCGTGAGGCTATCCGTACAGAATCAACGATGGTTATGTGTTCACCACCTAATATTCCTTTAACTTCAAATGTGTCGTATGCAGGTGGACTGCGCTTAGGCGTTCAAGAAGAAACTGCGAAAAAGATTGTGAAGCCTAAGGCTCTAATGTCTTAACATAATAAACCAATCTCACATACTTCCCCAACTCTAAATGCGTGTAATGAGCCAGTGTTGCAACCACAAAGTTCTAGTGAATCTATGTTGGTGAATTTATTACAGACCCTGAATCAATCAATCTTAATGATGCAAAACTCTTTTCAGTAAATATGTCTCCATTAAAAACAAACTCTAGTGAGATTGTATCTATTATAAGGACTCAAATGAAACCCAAAAAATCTGCTGGTTTTGATAGAATCGTGCCAAAAAGGATAACTGAACTTCCAAACGCAGCAATAGTTTTTCTCTCGTGCCTTTTCAATGCTATCCTTCGAATTGGATACTTTCCAAATCAATGGAATAAATCGGTTATTATAATGTTCCTTCCCAACGCTCGGGAAGGATAGAACATGTCCTTCTTCTATAGACCTATAAGTCTGCTGAGAAGGCTCTTAAAGCCAAACTCAATCACCAGTTCCAAGCAAATAGTTCAATCCCAGATCATCAATTTGGTTTTCGAGCAAAACATGGAACGATTGAGCAAGTCAACAGAGTAACTTCGGAAATAAGAACTGCCTTTGAACTGCGAGAATATTGCTTAGTATTCCTTGATGTAGCACAAGCGTTTGATCGAGAATGGCATGAGGTTTTGATTTACAAAATGAAATGTTTACTACCCCAAAATATGCATAGAGTCCTGCAATCCTACATATCAAATAGAGTGTTTGTAGTAAGGCAGAAAAATTTCGTTTGAAATGAATTTAAGATGAAAGCAGGAGTTCCCCAAGGTAGTGTCTTGGGACCAACTCTATACATGTTATTCACTGCCGACATTCCAACAAGTAGTCAAATTGTTACTTTGACTTTTGCTGATGACACTGCCGTAATCAGTCGCTCCCGTTGCCCAGTTAAAGCTTCCGCAGGCTTGGATGCTCATCTTAAAATCCTTCAGGAGTGGTTATTCAACTGGAGAATTAAAGTCAATGAGGGGAAATGTAAACATATTTACATTGAACCGACGGACTTGTTCTCCAGTAACGTTAAATGGTGTTACAATTCCTCAAACTCAAGTGGTAACTTATCTTGGCGTTCATCTGGACAGACGGCTCACCTGGCGGAAGCATATAGAAACTAAATTGATATATATGAAACTCAGGGCTCAAAGTCTTCACTGGCTAATCAATTCTAAATCTGGACTGAGACTTGAGTACAATGTGATGCTGTATAACTCTGTTATTAAACCAATTTGGACTTATGGTTCTGAATTGTGGGGTACCGCGAGCGCGAGTAATATTGAAGTTATACAAAGAGCACAATCCAAGATACTTAGAACAATCACGGAAGCTCTATGGTATATCAGGATGAAGACATTCACAAAGACCTGGAAGTACCACCTGTAAAACGAGAATGTTCCAAGCGTAAAGCTATTTACATGGATAAACTAGTTCGACATGTTAATCCTCTAGTCAGAGTCCTTGTCCATACAAGGAACTCATCTCGACTGATGCGTAACGATCGTGCTGTCTTCTTCTTCTTCATTGTAGGAGGGACACATGTATATTGGTTTTTAAGAATTGTCCTGTTTATTTATATAGGAGATTCAATAAAAAAAAAATTTCTGAAGTCGTTTTTGATCGATTTATGACAGTTCCAATAAACCAACACACAACAAGTCTCGCTTCATTTCAATGTTATATGAAAAATTCACAGCTATGAACATTTTAGTAAAACAAGCTGAGAATGACACTGATGTTCTCATAATTGAAACAGCAATAAAAAAAATTAATGGAACAAATACAACTATCGTTGTTGGTGAAGATGTTAATTCGTTAATACTACTGACTGCACGAACTCCAATTGATAGAATTATTTACTTTTTAAAACCAGGGAAAGCTCAGGTACAAAAGAAAATATATTCTTCACAAAGTTTGTCTACATATCCAATTCTCAACCACATATTTTATATTTGCATGCAATAACTGTGATACAACATCAGCAATCTTCAAAAGGGGTAAAACAGCAATATTTAAATTATTAGAAAAACGTATGGATTTAATTGATTGTGCAGAAAAATTTAAAAAGATACACTCTTCTCCAGAACTCATTACCACAAGTGGTATTCGCTCTCTTCTAGCTATATATGAAGATCCAAAAAAATTTGATTCAATTGACGAGTTCAGATATTTAAGTTTTGTAAAAAATACACAAAACAATAAAAGGGTACAGCTATCTTGTCTTCTTCCAACATCTGATTCTGCATATCAATACTTACATATATTCTGTACATTATCATGTCCAAGTTTGGCTAGGCAATCAACTGGACCCAAAAGGCGGGTTGGAAATTAATAAACAGTTTTGAGCCAATTCAAACATTATTCGCACCTGCTCCAGAAAAATATCTTTTGTAATTGTAAGAACGGTTGCAGTAAAAATTATATAGAAATTGTCAAGACCAGTCTTGCTGCAATGTAGAATCAAGTGCACATGCAGATGATGATTCTTATATAATAATATAAATGAGGAGGCAACTGACGCACCTTCTTCTTAGAGCAATCTATAGATAGATATCAAGAAGAGGGAGAAAAAAGGTAAGCAAGAAATAGTTCCATTTTAATTAATTTTAATAGTACCATTTTTTGATGCAATATTGTTTAATATATCTTACTCATCGTGGAGTATGCCTATTTGGAAACATGTTAAAAAAAAAAAAATTTCACCAAATACACTACTTCATTTGGCGGTGCGGATATGTGTGTCGGGGTCATATTCGAATGTCCCGTAGCCACGCTATCAACGATTTCTGGCGCCTGGTTGGCGCGAGCGAAGCGAGTCGTACAGAGCGGCATCTTTTCTGTAGCTGGGTGTCAGCAAAACTAACTCACTCAATTTTTTTCCACATCGCAATACCAGCGATCAATCACCTCGCATATGCAATTTTTCTCTATACTTCGAACAACGGTTCTTATTTACCCATCGTCTATTTTATGTTATTTACTCTGCCGCGCTCAGGCAACACTAGACAAAGAGCAAGGCTCAGTAGGTCTCGCTCACACCAACAGACAGCAATAGTCAAAAGACATCAGGCGCCATGAAACAAAGCAAAGACTACAAAACAACAAAGATAACAGCAAAGGAAACAATAGCTGCATCATTCAGTCATGACAATTTCATTATAGCAATACATTTTTGCTTTATTAAACTTAAACTTATTATTAACAATTCATGACGCTACGACATGTGCATATTATGTAAATTATGAATTCTTCAACTTTAGTGTCCCGATCACTCGAGAATGGTGATTATTATGAGAAAAAGTTTAATAACAGTTTTTGTAGAGAATTGTGTGATTTTCGATAACAGTTACCATTTACGAGGAAAATGTGACCTCGGATCGATGGGGACTTTTCACATTAAAGGCATATATCAATTTTCAGCTCTATGGGAATTATTGCAAAGTTAAATGCTATTTTGACCGGACACGTCGAACATTTGTGTGGACGAATGTTTGTATATGCGTTGTTTCTTTTTTTTCAACACACACATACTGACTATTTGAATAAACACTTTGTTGTTGTTTTGCTTACGTAATGTAGGCATTGACCATACAAATGCGTACTACTATTTCTACTCTTAACACGTAATACATATTTAATATACCATCGTTCATCGTACATAGTAAAATTCGTACGCGAGAAGAAATGTACATCTTTTTTATGTACTAACTGCAAATGCTTAATAGTAGTAATCTTCCTCTTTCGAAACGATTAGATGCGTATTGCGTATTGAATTTTAAGGTTCATACATTTTTGCTTATGATACATAGATAAAATGTGCAATACCTACTGAGTATTATAGTTACTTTGCTTGGTATGTTTAGAAAAAGTATTTATTTAAGGAAATTAAAGTTTAAATCAAAATCATTGAATATTTCTATTATATGCACACTAATACACAAAATATTGTTTCTTGCAGAATGTGTAATAAACATGAAAAGAAAAAAGAAAGTTATCAAAAATGAATTGTATGTGGCGAAGATCAAGTAATAAGACACATATTCACTATCTTTTTGTTAAAACATGTCAGATAATTTCATATAAACGCCAAAAAAGCAAAAATCCCAATATAAGAAGACAACAGAAAAATGTTAATAAAATTAGTTATTATTATATACAAAATTGAAAGTAACAATAAATAAAAAAGTGCAAAATCGCAAAGAAAGTAATAATAAATTCAAATTTAAAACTTAATATTACAATTTCACACGCACAAATTTTAATTTACTTGGTAAATTAAATTTAAATTTTTGCATAATTTGATTTATAAATACATACATATATATATATATATATCTTCTTTATGTCTTCATGAAAGTATGTTGTTGTATGGGAAAGTTTAAGCTGAATAGACAATTTAATGTGATGTTGACTCATTCGACAAATATATTATTTATTTTTTCCTTGTTTAAATATGAGAATGACAGCAAAATTGAGATTAAAGTTTAAGTTAAAATTTCAAAACAAAACCATGTGAAGTCATAACCAAACCAACAACAATATTAAGAAAACAAGAAAATACTCATTATAAAACAAACATCATTTAATCATATACTACCTTATTAATTTATTATTCTAATCTTGTTTATGTATTTGTATATTTTGTATTAAATTAAATAAGTGACTACAATAACGGTCCATACTTCAAAAAAAAAACTTGTACAAAAAAATATTAGAAAAAATCAAATTTATAAAATAGAAAAAAAGGCTCACTAAAAATAAAAAATAAATAAAAATAAATCCATAAACTAAATTTACAAAGTAAATGTTTCCTCTGCTTTTATTTATGGCCAACAGAAAAGGGATTTTCAGCTGAAACTGAAATATTCGGCTTTGGTTTTAGTTTTGGATGAAACCGAAACATAGACATTTTAAATTAAAAAACTAATGTGCCTCACCTAAATAAGCACACTATTGAAGTGAAATTGCTGAACAAAATGGTAAGAATCAAGTTTTAAAATGATAACTAGAATTGGGTTTTATAATTACGTTAATTTATTTTATTATTTGGTGATACAAACGTTGTACGAGGCTTTGATAACAAAAACGAGTTACAAATATTCATGTATCTATCGTGTTTAAGTCCCGTGTAAATGTAGCAAGTATTGCTTTTCCATGTTTTGTTGTTGATTTTAAAACAAATTATCAATTATAAATCCAAGTATTAACTTACATTATCTTCGTTTAAATCATCCACAATTATTGACTAATACAATATTATTTATTTTGTTTGATTCGCTTTGTTTTGTCTTGTGTTGTTACGTGAAATATGAGAGGACTATGAAATTATATAGTCTAGACGAGGCGCTTGCAAAGAGAGAGAGAGAGAGGGAGATCTTCTTCTTCTTTCAAAGCTGGTGATACTCAGCATCAAATTGTCTGCGCGCTTTGTGAGCGATGTGTTCAGTCTATATAATTTTATAGTCAATGCGTTTATGTTTCAAAAAATAAAAACTAAACTTAACAAAGAAATCAAAGATCTGAAAAACCGTCTAAGGAATTTTAAAAATGAACAATTTGTAAATTATACAAAAACATTATCGCCGACATCTGACACTAACTACTCATTATGGAAGGCTGCTAAGCACTTCACAAATCGCACCTTCCACCAGCCGCCACTTTTAAAATCGGATGGGACTTGGGCTAGAACCAACTATGACAAAGCATCACTACTGGCAGACTATTATGAAAGGGCTTTTACTACCAATCAATCTAATGGTAACACCAATTTGTACAACAGGACTCCATCTCCGCAATACTGTACAAAAATGATTTCAACCAATGAAGTCAGGCACTGTATTGAAAAGCGCACTAGTCAGAGAAAAACGCCAGGTTATGACCAAATAACTGGAAAGTTACTCAAAGAGCTCCCTGCGAAGGAAATCGTATTTATTAGGAATTTGTTCAATGCGATATTAAGACTAAAGCACTACCCATCTTTATGGAAGGTTGCTGAAATAATAGCCATACCCAAACTGGGCAAAGATCCAACCAAGGCGTCCTCGTACAGACCAATCAGCCTATTGCCCTTACTTTCTAAAGTATTTGAACGTCTCCTACTTGACCGAAAACAACCAATACTAGATGTGAACAGAATCATACCTGACCACCAATTCGGGTTTAGACAAAGTCACTCCACAATTCAGCAAGTCCACAGAGTAACTCACAAAATTTTAAAGGACCTTGATGTAAAAAAGTTCTGTGTTGGTGTTTTTCTGGACATAGAAAAGGCCTTCGACAAAGTCTGGTACGACGGCCTAATGAGTAAAATTAGGACCGTATTTCCAACTGATCTATTTGAAATCATTAAAAGCTACCTTGACTCTCGCTATTTCTACGTTAAATGTAAGGATGAATCTTCTACGCTAAGACAGATAAGAGCAGGAGTTCCTCAAGGAAGCGTGCTTGGTCCTATGTTGTATACTTTATACACATCAGACATCCCGACTCCAGGAGATAGCTCGGCAATGGTGGCTACCTTCGCTGACAATACAGTACTAATGTACTCCCATAAAAATTTAGTTGTAGCAACAACTAAGCTGCAGAATATTCTTGACAAAGCTTGCATTTGGTTTGATAAATGGAAAATAAAAGTGAATGAACTAAAAACGACGCAAGTGATATACACAACACGGACAGCTTATCAGCCAAGACAATTAAAAATTAAAGGTACTGACATTCCATTAAGCAATGTGGCAAAGTACCTGGGCATGCATATTGATAGTAAACTGACGTGGAAACATCATATCCAAAAAAAGAGAGATCACCTCTTATTAAAATTTAAGCAGCTATACCCGCTTCTTAACAGTAGATCTAAGTTAACAACCAATGGGAAATTGGTAATATACAATAGTGTAATTAAGCCTATATGGACGTACGGCATGCAGTTATGGGGTACAGCCAAGAAAACTAACATTAACATCATTCAGCGTCAACAATCAAAAATACTTCGATCAATAGTTAATGCGGACTGGTTTATATCTAACTATGAAATTCACAAAGATCCAGCGTAACTATAATATGATTCAGGAAGAAATCATTAATGCTAGCAGGAGGTACCACAAAACATTAGAGCGACATACCAATCTAGAAATAACAGACCTTCCATCTCACGAATTGTCTAGACGTAGACGCTTAAAACGAAGCAGACCAGTCGATCTGACCTAACTTATGTTAAGGGTGGCGCTGAGAGGCATCTTGCGGTTGTTGGCCTGCCGCAAGTAGCTCTCAAAAATGAGGCCTAAGACACCCAGTATCATTATTCAAGAGACAATTCGAAAATGTTCGATATTGTCCACTGCCTTTTCCCCTCTTATTGTTAAAAATGTACTTAGTGTTTTCTTTTATATTTAAGATATAAGATGTAGGAAAACAATGTGAATTATTTTTGGTTGTGTATTGATTTTGATTACACTTTAAATTGAAATCGATTCCTAAAATGTAAGCCTTGAATTCTGTATACTAACTTTTTATTTTGTATTCATTAATACATAATTATAAAACTTTTAATTCAAAACACTAATGTGTTCACTTTCTTTTGACGCTGTGTGTACATATATAAAATAAAAATCAGTTCATATTCCCACTTGAAAGGCATGAGTCCTTTTCCCAAGTGGTAAAACTGAATAAGAATACATTAATTGACAAAAAAAGAGAAACAACGCAAACAAGTGAAAAAAAGAAAAGAAAGAAAGAAAGAGGTGTCGTGTCACCCGTGGAGAGCGCAGCTCCATCCAGAACAAAATTTCTAATTATCATTTTTATTTTTACTTTATTGAAAAATTTATGTTTTAAAGTTGAAAATCGTCATCGAGCAGTCTTACTGATCGGACGTTTACATCGCAGTTAATAAATTTTATTTTATTTTCTTATTAAAGCCTAACAACCCCAATAATGACAGCGAGGAATGCTTACTTCTTGTTTGTCGCTAATGATACCAGCAAAAAAAACAAAGAGTCCTTATTAACCGCACAGCTGCCCGTAGATAAAGCACGATCTTGCTCTCCTGTTCTGTCTTCTAGCGCAATAAACACCTTTACATTCAAACCCAGAAGCAACTGTGTTTAACGCTGCAACAAACACAACACAAAGCACAGCTTTTACTTCAACAGCTAGTGCAGTTTCAGGAACAACAACTGTGTTCTCAGCTACTGCTTCGATTGCGTCATCACATGCAGTTACTGTAACAACAACAAACACCCAAACATTTAATAGCGATATTAACACCCCAAAACCAGAAGAAGCAAGCAATAGAAAAAAATTCAGTTACGCAAGCTAAAGCAATCAAAAAGACAACTGTATCACCAGCACGTAGTCAAAATAAGCGCATGCAAAACGGGACCCTGGAAAATAAAGCTGCAGTGCAGACAGGCATTGACCGCTACATACAAATCCACAGTAAACGTAAACTAAGCAAAAAAATAATAATGCTAAGAAAACGCTTTTCGAAAATAATATGTTGCAACTACAATAGCTGAAAAGTGAGAACCTACTAAAAGTGATTACAAAAACTCATCAAAACTTGAACCCGCAAAACCTCCTCCATTATATCTTCGTGAAGCACGCTCGAATAGGCTTGTAGATGCTATCCAAAGAATAGTTGGCAATAATAACTTTCATATTGTCCCTATTACCAATATAAAAGAAACTAAGGTCCAAATTATACGGAAGCAAACTACTGTTTTGTAACTAAGTACCTCAGGGAGACTACAAGAAACTATTATACCTATCAGCTTAAAAGTTGTAATTAAGGGCATTGAACCCTCTGTTGATTGTAGCGAAATTAAGAATGCACTGGAAGAAAAAGCGTTTGAGGTCAAAGTAGTGATTAATATTTTTAATAAAAATAAAATTCCTCAGCAATTGTACAAAATTGAGTTGGCCCCAAAGTTGCAGCACTTAAAGAAAAATGAAATGCATCCCATATACAACATTAAATATTTACTTCATCGTAGGGTAACTGTGGAGGAGCCTCACAAATGAGTAAATCATGTGCAATGCACAAATTGTCAGAAATTTGGCCACACGAAATCTTATTGCACCCTTCGTCCAGTCTGCGTAGCTTGTGGAGACTTGCATGAAACCGCAATCTGTAAACTAAGTCGCGATAATCCTGATCTTAAAAAATGCAGTAACTGTGGAGGCAATCATACAGCCAATTATAGAGGTTGTCATGTATATAATGAGTTGAAGAACCGTTTGCTGTCACCAAAAAATTCCGCCCGTTTTAGCCGTTAGCCTAACCGTACAAAATCAACGACGACCACCTAATATTCCTTTAATTTCAAATGAGGCGTATGCAGGTGGACTGCGCTTAGGCACTCAACATCAAACTACGAATGAGATTCTGAATCCTAAGGCTCCAACATAATGAACAAATCTCACAAACTACCCCAACTCTAAATGCGTGTAATGAGCCAGTGTTGTAACCACAAAGTTCAAGTGGTGAATATATTACAGACCCTGTGTCAAACAAAATTAATGGTGCAAAACTCTTTTCACGAGATGATGAAAATCCAAATGAAAATTTTGGATAAGTTAAATTCCCCACAATGGCTTATTTAAAAATAACTCACTGGAACGCAATTGGCGTCTCACAGCACAAACTAGAGCTGATGACGTATCTAGAGGACAACAATCTAGATGTAATGTTAGTCTGTGAGACTTATTTGACTAGTAAAAACAACTTCTTTACACCATACTACTTAGTTTATACAATTATCATCATCATAAGGACTCAACTGAAGCCCAAAGAATCTGCTGGTTATGATAGAATCGTACCAATAATGATAACTGAACTTCCAAACGCAGCAATAGTATTTCTCTCGTGTCTTTTCAATGCTATCCTTCGAATTGGATACTTTCCAAGGCAATGGAATAAATCGGTTATTATAATGGTTCCAACGCTCGGGAAGGATAGAACATGTCCTTCTTCATATAGACCTATAAGTCTGCTGAGAAAGTTCTTAAAGCCAAACTCAATCTCCAGTTCCAAGCAAATAGTTCAATCCCAGATCATCAATTTGGTTTTCGAGCAAAACATGGAACGATTGAGCAAGTCAACAGAGTTACTTCGGAAATAAGAACTGCCTTTGAACTGCGAGAATATTGCTTAGCAGTATTCCTTGATGTAGCACAAGCGTTTGATCGAGAATGGCATGAGGTTTTGATTTACGAAATGAAATGTTTACTACCCCAAAATATACAAAGAGTCCTGCAATCCTACATATCAGATCGAGTGTTTGTAGTAAGGCAGAAAAATTTCGTTACAAATGCATTTAAGATAATAGCAGGAGTTCCCCAAGGTAGTGTCTTGGGACCAACTCTATATATGTTATTCACTGCTGACACTCCAACAATTAGCCAAATTGTTACTTCGGCTTTTGCTGATGACACTGCCGTAATTAGTCGCTCCCGTTGCCCAGTTGAAGCTTCCGCAGGCTTGGATGCTCATCTTAAAAGCCTTCAAGAGTGGTTATCCAACTGGAGAATTAAAGTCAATGAGGGAAAATATTAGCACATTACATTTATATTGAACCGACAGAATTGTTCTCCAGTAACGTTAAATGGTGCTACAATTCCTCAAACTCTAGTGGTAACTTATCTTGGCGTTCATCTGGACAGACGGCTCACCTGGCGGAAGCATATAGAAGCTAATATATATGAAACGAAAGGCTCAAAGTCTTCACTGGCTAATCAATTCTAAATCTAGACTGAGACTTGAGTAAAAGGTGATGCTATATAACTCCGTTTTTAAACCAATTTGGACTTATGGTTCTGAATTGTGGGGTACCGCGAGCGCGAGGAGTTATACAAAGAGCACAATCCAAGATACTTAGAACAATCACGGGTGCTCCAATAACTATCCCAATAAATCATACGTTAGATAATATTGTAACACTATTACCAGTGGAGACAGCAAAGACCGGCAAACATCCCAATATCATGACCCTCTGGTATGCCTACAACAGACGATGCCGTTTTGTAACACACCGAAAATCCATATGCTGCACAAGCAACAAATATACCTACATATATGGTGCGAACAGCACGCCTACTGAGACCCCATTCACTCCGCAAAATACAGCGCACTTTACCAACCACACCAAACAACCGGTCTCTATGACCAGCAATATGAGGAATGAAATTCATTCTCTCACCCACGGTTATACCAAGGTATTTAACCTCAGTTACATACTGAAGGCTGCCGGAATCAAGCCAGACGATAGGACTCCGACTTGGTGCCAATTTGCCCTTAAGCAACGTTGTCACAGTTTTATCCACCGCCACACTGACACCAACACTACTGCTCCATTCAGAAACAAAACGCATGGACTCCTGGCCCTTGTCTTCAATTTCCAAACGCGATTGTCCCTCAATCAAAATGAGCGATCATCCGCATACGCACGGCACTTATACTCATGTCCGAGCTGCCTTAACAGGAAATCCATCATGAGGTTAAAAATAAATGGACCACAGATAAAACCATGTGAGACCACGAACCACATCCACACTGACACACTCATTCAACCGAACCACACAAGCATGCCTGTCAGAGAAATAACTCTTCCAAAGAGCCATTTCCCGACTTCCACAATCTCTGAATTTCCTCAGCACACAATCCCAACGTAGATAGTCGAGTGCACCCATAAAATCCACAAACACACCTAGCACATACTTGGAACTACTTGCCTGAACACAGTCAGACACTTAGCGTCAAGCATCCTCGAAGCATTTACCCTTCCTAAACCCAAATTGCAAATCAGACATTTGCTCGTACACTTTTTCCTGAAGCTTTTCTACCAGAACTCTTTTCAGTACTTTACCAAGTACCGGCAAGAGACTGATGCCCTGAAAAGAACGAGGATTATTCCTAATTCTATCAGGCGACTTCAGAAGCACTATCACCTTAGCATAATTCCACGCCTTGGGAAAATACCCAACCGATACACACTTCCCATATAACGCATTCATGCACTCAGGAATGGCCTTAAAGATGCTTTTGCACATCTCTCCGGTCAATCCATCCATACCAGGTGACTTTCTCGACTTTAACATCGAAAAAGCCACCTCCAATTCACCATCCTCTAGCGGATCACAAGGATTCTCCAGCAAAGGTGGAGTTTCCCCACGATCCGCCCGAGGGAAAAATGCACACAACAAAGGATTGATACAATCTCTTCATGATGTCAATTGAGTGTCGCCAACACGAAGAGCACACACATTTGTCTGCCCACCCTTACGCCTACAAATTCTTGAAGCCTGACCCCAAGGATCAAGCTTATTGGGCCGAAGAAAAGCTCTCCACTCATCCTATTTCACTCTTATAAGCATACGCTTATATTCTTTCAACACACGACTATACTCCGATCTAAGTTGGTCCACATTCATAGCATCAGCAGATTTGGCCCTCTGGAATCTCTTCCGAAGTCTACGAACCAGCCTCTGCTTCATGCTTAACTCATTCGTCCAACACTTCACTCTACCAAGATTGCCCCTACGGCATCTTGGAAACATACAATCATTCACACCACTCACCCACCTTTCCACGCACTCAACCTGCTCATCAACATTCATTCCAGAGAAGTGGGTCAACGGAACCTCCGTTGCTGCTTCTCTCAAGTACACACCATGCAGTGGCCAATTTGCATTATGCACACGCCAACCAATCACGGGTACACTTTCACACCCAACTAGAGTGTAAGTCATTATAATCTCTCGGACGCATGTCCAAGTATTTTACAGAACCACAACGGGGATACTGCATTCGCGTCAATACCAAAGATGATAGGGTCGCTACTCGCCAGTAGTAGCACCATATCCATGTATGAAATGTACTGCTCCGGACTCCCAATATACCTAAAATACATACTCACAACAAAAATCATACCGGAATGTTCACAAACACTCACACAGACACCACAGTCAGTCGAATTCACTAAAGTGCATTCAAGACTGACATCATCACCACAGCAGAATTTGTTCCGCTATCAGGAAATAACCGCATTACTGCAGGTTCCTGTAGCAGGGCAATTCCACTGCCACTTTGACAAATAGTCTGACATTACCCACACATTGCAGCATACGCCCCCTGACAGTTAACCTGAAGGATCTTAATCATCCTTGTGTGTAGCCTTCGTCCTGGCAACAATGGCACTGTACACAGGACAAGCCGGAGACATCATCAGATGTCCTGATGGCTTGCCTTTAAATGCACAGTTGCGACAATTAAGCGCATTGCAACATTGCGCCACCCGATGACCCGTCTGTCCACAACGACGACAGACATCATCGTTGGCATTGCATTCCGCTGCCTTATGGTCGAAATCAAGGCCAAGGAAGCATCCCAAGATCGGCTAGTACCTACGAACCCTCAATGAGAACCACTTGATGTAGCAGCGCTCAGCTTCCAGAAGGGTCTACATGGCAACAGCAGAACCTTCCAGAATCACATTCACCGCCACATCAGCGGTCACCACTCAGGGTTTGCCACACAGGCGGACACTCTTCTTGAACTCCCCCTCACTCATCTTATCCTTCAGGTTCATCTCATACAACTCCCTCATGAACTCATCAGGTCCCATCCGGGAGTGTACCCCCTGAACTACTACCCTAAGGCCTAACCTCTCAATCACACTCACTTCCAAACATAACTCACCGAATTTATTGTTGTCCCTTATTTTCTTAAGTTCCACCACAGAAGGAGTGCGAATGATCGCACCGCCATCCCGCAGTGGCTTCACCAAATGAACACGTACACTTAATGTAGGCCCAACTTCTTTCACCACCTGTTCCACCACGTCCTTGGAAGATTTGCCAGAAGTTTTACTTCTGATAACCAAGGACCAGGTCTCAACTGGTTTGACAACAGGGGCAGATGTCGTCGGGGGAACATCAGGGTCGCTCACGGGTGGGACGCCTTGGACGCTTTTGACACTACAGTCGCGAGCTGCATCTAAACGTCCTTTTAGGCGCTCATTTTCAGCGACCAGTGTCATCAATAGAAATTCATACTGGTTGGTGATCTCAAGTATAGATCGGGTCACTGACGATGAGACACCATTAAACTCATCAAGTAGACACCCGGTGACGTCACCAGTTATGCTTTTCACCCTCTCAATGGCAGACCCCTTGCGTTTACCACACGCCGACGCTACATTAGAGGATGGCACCTGAGGGACAACAAAAGTTCCTTCCCCCCTATTTCTCCCCCCAACCGAGTCAACAGCAACCTCGGAAACAGTCTTCCTCAACTGCTGCTGCCTCACACTCACCTTTCGCGACGCCGTCGATATTACCGACGAAGCCTCATCAGATGATGACATGACGTCACTCAACGTCATCGTCGTCCTCTGCTTCTTAGGCGGCATTGCACACGCGTGCGAACGAGAAATAAATCCAAATTCAAAAATTTAAAATTCACTTAATAACACAAACTACTGATAACGTAAACAGTTAACAGTTATACAGAATCAAAACAAACAAAACCTTATCGCGTTAACCGTTATGATTTAACAATTTTTAACAGCAAGCCGCGAACACGCAACGAAACCTGACAGCGTAATAATTTGAAAATATTATCAAAACTGCGATAAAATTGTCCATTTCAATATAAAGATATACTAACTGAGTTATGTGCTAAGTATACTGATATATTTGGATTAGAATCTGAACCAATATCAACAAAAAAATTTTACAAGCACAAATTAAGTTTAAAAGTTGTCGAAACAATTCATATAAAGAACTATAGAACTCCTCAAAGTCAGCAAAGCGAGATAATTAAACAAGTAATCAAATTAATAACACATAATATTGTCGAACCGTCGGTATCAGAATATAATATTGGGAGTACAAATTAGTTCGATCCGTTTTCAAAAGATGTCTCCACCTGCAAGTTGTGGCCGATTTTGGAAGTGATTACCTATTCCATTGGAAAGGTTTGAAATCTGTCAACAATAATTAGTGTGCATTAGCGTCTGTTTCTGACAACAACACTGTTTTTTGCCTCTTCGAAAATGTCCGGATTTGTGTTAAATAAACAGCATTTGCGGGAAGTTTTGATTTTCTTTTTTAATGAGAAGAAAAGTGCAGCTGAAGGCCATCGAATGCTTGAGGAAGTTTATAGTGAATCTGCTCCGACCGATAAGTCATGCTATTAGTAATACTATTGCCTTGAAATTTACATGGTTCGTGGACATGACATCTGAAACTAATGGATTCCAAAATTCGGTTTTATATAGTATTTATTTAAGGAAATTAAAGTTTAAATCAAAAAATTGGAATATGTATATTTTATAGTAATACTAGCTGTACCCGCAACATCGTCCGCGTGGTTTTCGAAATATGTTTGTAATACTTAAATACGCAAAAAAGAAGAGAAAAAAAATCGGCAGAACACATTTTGGTTTTTGCTATAGAAACCAGAATTGTACAATAGCCTCAAACACGAAACGTACACTGTCTCTTTTTGTCCCACTTTAAATAAACATAAAAAACGGAAACGAACTGCGCAAAAAGTGCGTACTCAGAGAGGAAAATTGCAACATAACAACAACCAAAGCATTAAAAACGGACAACATTTTTATGCTTGATAGTGTTCAAAAATCTTAATACTTAAAAATATTATATTAAAAATTTAAAACTGAAAACAAATATGCAACACTGCCATCCATTTGTCAAAAAAAAAAAATTATTAAAATCGGCTTAGTATAATGTGCGCTAGATAAAAAAATGTTAAAAATTTGATAAAAATGTGACAGCAAAAAAAAAAAATTTTTTTAAATTGGTATAGCTCGAATTTTATATATAAAGGTACAAAATTTTGAGTTCTAATTTCGAACAGGTCAGTTCCCCACCTGTTATTTAAAGACGCTCGTGTCAATAGTTATAAATGAAATAAAAACATAAAAAGACAAAACTAAACGAGGATTTTTACATGATACAAGAAAGAATAAAAATCAAATAACAATAATATCAATAGCAAGAAACAATAATCTAGTTTTGGAAGCGTTAACAACAACAATAGCATCAGTGAAATTGCAAGCACAGCAAATAATAAAACAATCAGCTAAGTGCGAGTTAGACTCGTACACGGAGGGTTCCTTACCAGATTGGGGTTTGTATATGATGTACTCCTAGTGGTCCGATTTGGCTAATGCCAACAGATGTACCGCCCCTTTTTCAGATACTTTAGACGCTATAAGTTCAGTTCAATAGGCCAAAAAAAACAAAAAAGTTTTTCTAATAAGAACCTGAATTTTAAAGGTGCTTTGTGTGGGAGGTACCCTCCCTAGTAGTCCGATCAAACTGAAATTTCCACTATAGAAGTTTTCAGCCCATTTTCACCAACAAAACGAATAAATACAAATAAAAATGTTTCTTATTGTATATGGGGACCCCTTTAAGTTTTTGTAAATATTTTAGTTTTATTAGGTTTTTCTTGCTGATGCCCGGATAGAACTACATATTCTGAGAAAATTTCAACTCTCTAGCTATTACGGTTGATGAGATATGACCCGAGGACCGACGGATGGATAACGAAGTCTTAGTAATTGGGTTCCGTTTGGTACCTTTTGTGTCCGGAACTCTGAAAAGCAACAACAAAAACAAACAACCAAAAATTATTTGCGAAAACTAGGCGGGTATTTCCTGTTGTGTTTTCATTTGCTGCTAGTTCATAATCCTTAACCTGACAAAAAAAATTCTGGTCAAGGTTGATCGCAAAACCAATGAAGACACGTCAATCAAAACTCTACTTGATTTGGAGGATGCTCCATCGACGTCAGTTTACAAAAACTCATTTGCCATACTTAATATGGAATGCTATGATCTTACTTTTATTAAAATGGATTCACAGAGCGACTCTCTTCCTGCGCTTCCGGAAGGAAGGTTCTCCTGATTAAGAAACCTTATTTCCTAATGTGTCGCCTGCTACAATGAATGAAGATATTGAAGGCGACTCTAATATTAATGTTTTGCAGCCGGTTTTTCCATTAAGTCGGTCTGATAATAATGACCACTTAACTTGTTCTTTGTTGAGCTGGAGCCTATGGAGAACAATAAATCTCTTTTAAATATTAAACGATTCTGCAATGAAATTTTTATCGTTAAGCCACCTCGCTAACTATAAAAGCTGCGATATAAACATTACCTTAATCTATATGGTTCTACTAAAGTGTTGCGTCCCTCAAGAGGTTCAACAATCTTGGCTTCGGCTGTTCCTTCTCCAATGGTGGATAGTGGCAAGTGCGATCAATGGGATATTAAAAAGAAAACCCTACATAAACAGAAAAAAGATAAACAGTAGCAAACCAAATAAAACCATTCAAAACAAAAGAAACAACCTCAACAACTATTGTCATTTAACCTGTCTCAGCCAAAACAATCCCTTTCATATCCACTGCAACATGAATCAATTCAGCAGCATCGTCTGGATTTACAACATCAGCATTGGCCACAACAACAACAAGAATGGCAGCAGCAGCAAAATCAGGTTCATATGAACTTTAATTCCAAATTTGATTTTATTTTATCAAGTCTGGATCGAATGATGGATTTTGCAGGAGCGCCTGTTAAATCAATTCCTTGTCAACAATAGGTGATTGGTGTCTGGAACTGGATCTGACGAACTGACTAATCATGCTAATGAGCTTGAATTCTTCATCCAAGCCAACAAAATTGATGTCATGCTCATCAGTAAATCCCATCTGTGCAGCAGGTCTTACTCTAAGCTGTTAGGGTATTCGCTTCCTTTAGCAAATCACCCCTTAGATCGACACAGAGGTGGTGCAGCCATCCTTATCCGATCAGCCATTAAACACCATTTTTCGCTTCTACTACTGAGACCCATGTTCTGTGTGTATCGATGAAACTCAAAGCTCAGTTTTGTTATTGCTTCGGTCTACTGCCATCCAGCGTATGCTTGCTTGGCCAACACTGATATTCAGTCAACTTCTGGGACAACTTGCCCAAAATATATCATTGCCGGTGACTGGAATTCTCACCATTCGACGTAATCCTAAAGGTACGTTACCATATGACTTCATAATAAGCTCTAATGCACAGGTTTTTGCAACTGGCGCTCCAACGCACTATCCATATAATCATATATAATCATCGTTCTTCTAGCCCAATTGATTTTGCAGTCTATGGAGGGATTCCATCAGATCGACTTTCTATCAGAAGCATTCCTGATCTCAACTCAGATCATCTTGCTTTGGTCATTGAGCTCAGTATAAGTGCCAGTTTATATGTGACTTAGAGCTTAAGCTTAGATTGCTACGAAAAAATTCGAATGTTCATCTTTTCAGGTGAAGCTGGAAGAACTAATTAATTTAAATATGGATATTCAGTCCGCAGATGACATAGATGGTGAAGTTGAGCTGTTCATTAGGAATATTTATTCCCCTGCTGAACTTGCTACAGCACAACTACATGCTTCCAAGTACACTATACCGATTCGGCCCATTCTAAAACCTGAAATCCGAGATATGATTCTACATAAGAGGGCCCTCAGCAGCGTTACCTTTGGACGCAGAAAGTTACCGATGTTCGTGCGTGGAGGATCGAAGCTCGAAAACTAAAACAGAACAATACCAGAGCCACACATACCTGCTGAGGTTCGTGAGCAAACAATATATTAAATATTAAAACTAACAAATCTCCTGGCTATGATGGTGTTAGTGGTAATGTGGTTAAAGCCTTAGCTAATTAAGGCATCCTTTTTCTTTTTCTGCTCTTCAATTCAATCATTCGTCTAAATTCATTTTCGTTCACAATGGAAGTGTGCAATTATTGTTTTGGTGGCAAAACCTGGCAAATCGGAAAGTAATGTCAGTCGTGCTGCCAGTACTCTCCAAAGTATTTGAAAGAATACTTCTTGGTACATTGATGGTTGCACTGGGCGACAGGTGTGCTATCCCAAATCTCCAGTTTGGATTTTGGACATGGACATAGAACCATTGACCAGGTTCACAGTATTGTCAATGCCATCTTAAAGGCTTTTGAAAAGAAAATGTACTGTAAAGATATGTTCCTTGGTGTAGAGCAGGCTTTTGATCGGGTATGGCATGATGGATTGCTTTGGAAAATTAAGTCTCTCCTCCCTGCACATACCGACAAAATCGTTTGTTTTTGGTTCAAGATCGTGATGATAAGTCTTCAACTCGGAAAATTCGACTTGGTGTTCCGCAGGGCAGTGTCCTAGGGCCAGTACTCTACACTTTATTTACAAGAGATATGCCAACGTCAACTGATGAAAACACCCTTGCTGCTACTTATGCGGATGACACAGTATTCTTAGCGAGTAATACTTTATGCAATCTAGCTGCTTCCACCTCCCAAAAAACACTTGATGAATTTGAAGATTGATCTTGGCGTTGGAATATTGGAGTTAATAGTGGTAAATCCTAGCATTGCTGCTTTACGCTAAGATATCAACGCAGCCCACCGGTCACGTTTCATGGCACTCAAAGCATTTTTTAAATACTTAGGCATGATGCTGGATCGCCGTCTGACGTTGCCAAAGCATGTGAACATAATTGCAGCTAGTTGCAGAAATAAGCTGAACAAGCTAAGTTGACTCATACTTTCAACCTGTCTGCTAAGGCTATTGTTGTACCATCATACTATCGTGGCATTTAGCTCTGGAGATTTGCAGCAAAGCAACAATTAACAGAGACTAGATCATGCAGAATTTGCTCTGCTTATCATTACAGGTGCTCCCTGGTATGTAAGCAAAATGTCTATACGTCGTAACCTAGGAATTATGACCATGATGTCAATTCTCTAGCTTTAGCTCTAACTTTAAATGACTACCCTAGAAGGTTGAAAAGACTCCACCCTTCAGACATATTACTACTACTAATTACATATTTGTTAACTTAAATTTAATGTCTCTGCCAATGTATAATACCAAAACTAACCCATATAATCGTTCTAAATATTAATGGTTGATTGGAATTATATTTAAGTAAATGATCTCAAACAAACGAACGAAGCAGGATATTCAAGAATTAAAGCAATCCGTTGAAGGACAAATTGAGGCATTGAAAATGGAAAACGAGTTGCTAAGGAAAAAATTGGTGGTACAGAAGTTGTGCCAAGAGAAACTGGAATTGCAACATATTAAAGTGCGTACGGCAAGGCTGCTATATAAAAGAAATAACAAAATGGCAGTGGTAGCCACACTGGAGTCAGCAGAGATGGCAGGTGAGGTGCTTAAAAGCACAAAAAAGCTGGCAGGAACCTCTAATTACATAGAAAGAGACCTCAATGCTGAAAGGCACCTGAAAAGTGACCTGCTGCAGCTAATGAAACCACATAAATTAATTATGAGAAACGACCGTATGAGCGTGGGAAAGAAATGCATTGCATTTGATAGTAAGAAAACCATGGTGTCCGAAGACCAACCGGCCGAGAGAATGCTGAAAGAGTTATATGGAGGGAGTTTGGCCACATAGAGCTTGATGTATAGCAGTCTAATGAATAGCGAACGCAAAAAAATAATAAAAGCTCGCAAGGAATGTGCATATAATGAAGCAAGTAGTAGTATAAGTAGAATTCAAATAGTTCATTGTAGATAAATAAAAATACTTTCCTATAATATTCATGGTTTTACAAATAATTTACTATATCCAGACTTCTTCCCCATTTAAAATCTTTCGACATTTTCTTGATTTTGAAACCCACACATGCGAGGAGGCAAATTCTTTTAAAAAATATTTTCCCAGTTACAAAGTACATCCTAAAAAAGCAGACAGATGTAGTAGATTTGGAAGAGCAAAGGGATGTTGTTTGTATGGGGTAAAAACGGAATTATCTTGCACTGCACAAGCCAATTTGTGAAAATGGTTTGATTGCGATTAGAATTACAATATAACAAATGAAATAACTTTTACCTTAATACCGGCATATTTAAGAGCTGCAAACTGGCACGACGAGTTTCACGCTGTTGAAAGCTTTTTGAATAAAAGGAATGAATCCAATCTTAATGCGGGATTTGAATGTTAAAATAGGAGGAGATAACCAAGTATCTTTTATAGCAATCAGTGATGTAAGAAATGGAAATGGGAAAGGAAGGGTTCTTATTAAACTTTATAATGATGAAGGGTTAATAATGTTAAATGGGTTAGCAAAAGGTGATGAGAATGGAGCGTTTACGTTTATCAGTGCAGTTGGAGACTCAGTTAATGATATATCCGCGGTCCATCAAGATGTGCTTGTACATATAGAACAGAATTGTGTTGAGAAATACAAAGTTGCAAATACATCCGAAAATAAAAGGAGCTTTTCTTAGAGATTATTTCAACCATCTTCTAATATCAGAGAGATCTAGCAGAGGTAAAACTAGTTTTAGAAATTACTAAAGCCAATAAGGCCCCTGGTGATAATACCTATAAGCATCTAAAAAATGCACCTGATGATTTCTTAGCTGAATTTGCTAACTGTCTTAATGTATTGTTTCAACATTCAAATATAAGCGATACTTTCGTAAAATCCATAATCTGTCCAATTTTCAAAAAAGGAGATCCCACCTTGACTAGTAATTATCGCGGAATTTCTTTTATGAATTGTGTGGCAAAAGTTGTGATGGGAGTAGTTAACGTGAGACCTTATAACTACGTAGGAAATAGGAATTTCAAGCAAGTTTCAGAAAAGGGTACTATAATAATCTTGCTTCAATTGTGCAGTTAAAGTTGTACGAAAAGAAAAAGGTATACGCCTCTTTTTTTTTTATTTTAAGGCAGTGTTCTATAAGGTATCCTGTAAATCCTTAATTTTTAAATTGCAAGAAGTATGAGTATGTACAAAAATAGTAAGAATCGTGGCTGAAGTCTATATCAAAACAAAATCTGCAGTTGGGTCGGGAGGGGAACTCTCAGATGAGACAATTTCGGGAGTCAAACAAGGATGTCTTCTGTCACCATCGCTCCTTGGCAGTAAGCAGGGCTATTCAATCATATGGTGCTCAAGTATGTGGTTATACTTTATTTGATCAGGTGGAAAAAATGCAGCGTTATTTTATCAAAAAAGTTTTGAAATGCAATAGTGCTAGAAACAGGCATTGAAAAGAACCACTTTTATACGAAAGATCTGCACCTGCGGTATATAATGAAGACATTATTCAGTTACTCTAACCCAAGATTTCCACATAGGTTGTCAAAAAAACTATTAGAAAAGAATAATTCGTGGATAAAAGAGATAAACTTAATAGGTCGACGTTATGAAATTAGCTTTAGAGAGAAGGAAGATTGGCAACTTTTGAACAAAAAAAGAATACTGCTAATGGAAATTCTAAATTATGAAACCGTAAAGCGTACTTATATCAGGCTATTCAGTCAAGTAGATTCTATGAGAACTTTAACTTCAATTTTAATTTTGAGCAAACATATTTTACAGATAGTTTTACGTTAAATGAGATAACATGTATATTTAAAATAAGATGTGACTTACTTAAATTATTATAAATGCCAACTTTTTTGGAAACCATATATGTGAAGAAAAACTATGCTCACTTTGTAACTTAAAAGAGAAAAAAATCCTATACCATTGTATAAGGATACGTCCGATTTTAAAGGAGTTCAGGTATGTATATCTTAGGAAAACGATTGGCTCGTTGGCCCATAGATTAGTGCGCTGGCTGACATCCCAAGAGTCGCGGGTTCGATTCCCGCCTAAGGCAAGTCTGGTCCTGCACTTTTCTAATTTTCTCCCTTACTTCTTAATTTTCCCCTGAGCTTAAGGCCTTTGTTGCTATTGCTCATATTAAATACTAGGTTATAATTTGTAATTATAAACTTAGTTCTAATAAATAAATAAATAAATAATATTTTAGGAAAGTATTTTTAGAAGAAAATGAATTTCTACACATTAGTATATTTATTTTATTTATTAGAACTAAGTTCATAATTACAAATTATAACCCAGTATTTAATATGAGCAATAGCGACAGAGGCCTTCAGCTCAGGGGGCAGTAAAGAAGGAAAGGAGGAAATTAGAAAAGGACCAGACTTGCCTTGAGCGGGAGTCGAACCCGCGACTTTTGGGATGTCAGCACAGCGCACTAGCCTCTGGGCTAACGAGCCAGTCGTCTATTAGTTTAAAAATGTTGCTTACTATGTAATTAATACGTTAAAATATTGGGAAGAGTTAATCGCTGAGTTATTATTAAATTTTGGTTTATGATGTTTATTTTTGTTGATGTGAAACATTTTTGGTTTCGGTAGAGTGAAATTTGAAATCATCATAGGCAATTTGGGTTAACACTTTTCATGTTGTTTTCTTGGGTAGTGTTTAGATGAGGGACCAATCACAATGCAGTTTGCGAAAACGTAATATATAACATTAAAATTTTGTTTTGTTTTTTTAGTTTTTATATTTTTATAAACGCTTTGTAACTACAAAAAATAAGTGGCAATACAAAACTCATTTTACAATAGGTTAATATAAACTTATTAAAGTTTAATAATACATCGAAAAAGTGCAAGGGGATGAAGAGAGAAGAATGAAATAGTCAAAGCAAAATAAGTTATGGTGAACGTGTGAGTATGTGTACTGCTAAGCATCGTTTGCCTGGGGTTGTTTATGAGTATGAAAAATCTCATGACCAACAACTCGTTTAAGTCGCACTTTCAAGAGTCACAAGTCTTGAAGGACTATTTATTGTTATGAGAAACATTCATAGAAGATTTCATCATAGACGAAGAGTTGCACGGAGTTTGCTTCTCCTCCAAACTGAATTTGCAAGGCTTGCAAATAATTCTCTACAAACTCGCCAGGATACAATTTTGGATGCTATTAGTACCACAAAATTTACGCCATTCTTTGTATGAATTTAGCTGACAAAGTTTAACGGCTCACAAAAATGATCCTACAGATGCGGTATCACAACAAAGTACCTTTCATGTGAATCTTGGCTGTGCAACGACGAATACGTCTGCATTCCTAATTTCGACTGGTACGCTCAATTTAGAAGAGAAGGTCAGCGTGCTGGTGGTGTGGCGATATATCTAAAACAAAACGCTGTGAATAGGTGCAGTTGGTAGTGGTATACATTTCACCAAAGCAACGAATAAATGATATTTTAAAGTTTCTTCATTTTGTTTTGATAAAATATACTCTCATTAAATCTGTTGAACTTAGAGAGGTCTTTGACAAGTTGTCTATGATTCTGGAGGAACTGGTGACTTTAACATAAACTTTGCTTCAGATGTTGCCGAACCACTCCTTCAGTTTTTAAAGTGA